>JASANB010006258.1:0-12480 GCA_030248155.1 Sabatieria punctata
TGTACTTCGTTCAGTTACGTATTGTGCTTTCTACAATTATTGTAGGTTTGAGTAAGATGAAAACATTATTCATTCATGCACCTAATATACATCAAGGTGGCGGAAGGTCATTGTTAGTAGCTTTGGTAAAGTCTATACCAGAAGATGAATATCTGTTATTTTACAGGTGGATTCAGATGCGAATTGACTTGTTTAACCTCAGTAAATTTGAAAATACGGAAAGTTAATCCTACCATCACTAGCCGTTTTAAGGCAGAAATTTGGCTGAATAACCAAGTTAGTGAGAGTGATAAGGTTTTTTGTTTCAGTAATTTCACCTCCATTGTTCAAGTTAAAAGGGAAGGTTGTTCTCTTCCTTCAGAACAGATATCTCATTGATCGTGTTTTGTTGAGTGACTTTTCTGTTAAAGAAAAAGCTTCGGCTAAATATAGAAAAAATTGGCTAAATTCTCGAATAAATAATGTTAACGAAATCATCGTTCAAACTCCTACGATGCGAAATCTTTATTTCAGCAAACAGTTAATGACATCATTTCAATTAAAGTGTCCCCCTTTATTTGTGATGATGGGATTGCAAAGTTATCGTTTCCCGAGTTAAGTGTTTCGCAACAGCGTGGAGATGTTTTTTTATATATAGCATCCGGAGAACCACATAAGAATCATCGCAAACTTGTAGATGCTTGGACGTTGTTAGCTAATGAAGGTCTTTTCCTCGGCTTGTCCTTACTGTTGATAACTCTTTTTTTCCTGACTTATTTTGTTGATAGAAGAACAGTCTTTGAAATACAATCTGAATGTGATCAATATGGTATAACTGTTTCTGAGCATCAAGTTGAAATGCTATACAAAGAGGCATCGGCACTAATTTATCCATCAAGTCTTGAGTCTTTTGGTTTACCATTAATTGAAGCCCAGCAGTACGGCTTGCAGTTCTTGCTTCAGAGTTAGATTGATTACCGAGATAACTCGATCCGATAGAGTTCTTTTGATCCAGTCTTCTGCTACTTCGATAGCAAGAGCTGTTAAACGCTTCATGAATATTAATAAAGAAAAGTTACCATTAATTAGTGCTAATAGCTTTATTAATAATATTTTTTAAATGAGTCTATGAATTTGAAAGTTCCAATTGTTAGTCAGTACTTTTGGCCTGAAAATTTTCGTATCAATGCTATTGTTTCAAGTCTGACAAAGCGTGGTATAGATGTAGACATTTTGACAGGAAAGCCAAATTATCCTGAAGGTAATATAAAAGAAGGTTATAGTATGTGGGGGTGCCAGCATGAGCATTGGGAAGGTGCCGATATCTTATCGTGTACCTTTATTTCCAAAGGATGTTCCGGTAGCATAAAACTATTTTTAAATTATATTTCTTTTATCCTATTTGGTCTTTTTTACGGACCTTGGCTTCTTCGAATTGGAAAAAATATGATGCCATTTTCGTGTATGGTCTTTCTCCAATATTATCTGCTTTTCCTGCAATACTAATCTCGAAATTAAAGAAAACTAAGGTTATTACTTGGGTGCAAGACTTGTGGCCAGAAAGTCTTTCTGCAACGGGGTATGTTAAAAATAAATATTTACTAAATATTGTTAGCAAGCTTGTAAGTTTTATCTATAGGGTCTTTCAGATCTTATTCTTATTCAATCAAGAGTTTTTTATACTAATGTTTCTGCTTTAGGAGGAAAGAATATTCATTTCTATCCCAACTCTGTTGATAACAAGTTTCTTAACGTTGCTGATTCTAATTATGATCTGCTGAGGCTTTCATTATCCTTTCCCAATACTTTTTGCGGGAAATATCGATGTTGTACAGAATCCTTCAATAATTTTGGATGCTACACATTTTATTGGAAGATAATAAAGATATTTCATTTTGTTTGGGTGGGGGATGGTAGTACACGTTGTGTTTATTCTAGATTCAAAAAAACATGGTTTAAAGAATCGTATTTTTCCAGGCCATCCCGAAGAATTGATGCCTTATTTTATGAAACAGGCTGAAGTGTTACTTGTTACTTTATCTGACAGACCAATATTTTCGCTTACTGTTCCTAACAAAGTTCAGGCCTACTTAGCCTCTGGAAGGCCTGTTATAGCATCGCAAAGGTGAAAGGGGCACAGTTAATTAGAAGCTGCGAAGCTGGTCTGCAGTACAAGATCCAGCATAGCTTCAAAGTAATAGCGAAACTCCCGAAGAAAGACAGCAGCTTGGATCCACCCGGACGATATTTCGGAAATATGGGGGGGGGGGGGGGGGGAGGGAGGGGAGGGCGGGGAGGGGGGAGGGGGGGGGGGGGGGGGGGGGGGGGGGGGGAGATAACTTCATACAAACGAGTGGGGGGGGGGCATGAAATAATTTCGTCCGTTAGATCCAAGCTGCTGTCTTTCTTCTCGAGTTTTATTATATAAACTTAAAATTGCGGAAGCTAATGCTTGGGAATCTTCGGCGGGTACTGCAAGACCAGCTTCAGCAGCTTTAATTAACTGTGCCCCTTCACCATTAAGTGATGCTATAACAGGCCTTCCAGAGGCTAAGTAGGCCTGAACTTTGTTAGGAACAGTAAGCGAAAATATTGGTCTGTCAGATAAAGTAACAAGTAACACTTCAGCCTGTTTCATAAAATAAGGCATCAATTCTTCGGGATAACGGCCTGGAAAAAATACGTTCTTTAAACCATGTTTTTTTGAATCTAGAATTAGTTCAGAACGTTTACTACCATCCCCCACAAAAACAAATGAAATATCTTTATTATCTTCCAATATACGTGCAGCATCCAAAATTATTGAAGGATTCTGTGCAACACCGATATTTCCCGCAAAAAGTATTGGGAAAGGATAATGAAAGCCTTCAGGCAGATCATAATTAGAATCAGCAACGTTAAGAAACTTGTTATCAACAGAGTTGGGATAGAAATGAATATTCTTTCCTCCTAAAGCAGAAACATTAGTATAAAAAGCTCTTGATTGAATAAGAATAAGATCTGAAGACCTATAGATAAAACTTACAAGCTTGCTAACAATATTTAGTAAATATTTATTTTTAACATACCCCGTTGCAGAAAGACTTTCTGGCCACAAGTCTTGCACCCAAGTAATAACCTTAGTTTTCTTTAATTTCGAGATTAGTATTGCAGGAAAAGCAGATAATATTGGAGAAAGACCATACACGAAAATGGCATCATATTTTTTCCGTCGAAGAAGCCAAGGTCCGTAAAAAAGACCAAATAGGATAAAAGAAATATAATTTAAAAATAGTTTTATGCTACCGGAACTACCTCTTGGAAATAAAGGTACACGATAGATATCGGCACCTTCCCAATGCTCATGCTGGCACCCCCACATACTATAACCTTCTTTTATATTACCTTCAGGATAATTTGGCTTTCCTGTCAAAATGTCTACATCTATACCACGCTTTGTCAGACTTGAAACAATAGCATTGATACGAAAATTTTCAGGCCAAAAGTACTGACTAACAATTAGAACTTTCAAATTCATAGACTCATTTAAAAATATTATTAATAAAGCTATTAGCACTAATTAATGGTAACTTTTCTTTATTAATATTCATGAAGCGTTTAACAGCTCTTG
This sequence comes from Sabatieria punctata, assembly GCA_030248155.1. Lineage (NCBI taxonomy): Eukaryota > Metazoa > Nematoda > Chromadorea > Araeolaimida > Comesomatidae > Sabatieria > Sabatieria punctata. The sequence goes on from JASANB010006258.1 coordinate 3,590, forward strand.
CTATCGAAGTAGCAGAAGACTGATCAAAAGACTCTATCGGATCGAGTATATCTCGTACGTAATCTAACTCTGAAGCAAGAACTTGCAAGCCGTACTGCTGGGCTTCAATTAATGGTAAACCAAAAGACTCAAGACTTGATGGATAAATTAGTGCCGATGCCTCTTTGTATAGCATTTCAACTTGATGCTCAGAAACAGTACCATGATTGATCACATTCAGATTGTATTTCAAAGACTGTTCTTCTATCCAACAAAATAAGTCAGGAAAAAAAGAGTTATCAACAGTAAGGACAAGCCGAGGGAAAAGACCTTCATTAGCTAACAACGTCCAAGCATCTACAAGTTTGCGATGATTCTTATGTGGTTCTCCGGATGCTATATATAAAAAAACATCTCCACGCTGTTGCGAAACACTTAACTCGGGAAACGATAACTTTGCAATCCCATCATCACAAATAAAGGGGGACACTTTAATTGAAATGATGTCATTAACTGTTTGCTGAAATAAAGATTTCATCGTAGGAGTTTGAACGATGATTTCGTTAACATTATTTATTCGAGAATTTAGCCAAATTTTTTCTATATTTAGCCGAAGCTTTTCTTTAACAGAAAAGTCACTTAACAAAACACGATCAATGAGATATCTGTTCTGAAGGAAGAGAACAACCTTCCCTTTTAACTTGAACAATGGAGGTAAATTACCAAAACATAAAACCTTATCACTCTCACTAACTTGGTTATTCAGCCAAATTTCTGCCTTAAAACGGCTAGTGATGGTAGGATTAACTTTCCGTATTTTCAAATTTACTGAGGTTAAACAAGTCAATTCGCATCTCGAATCCACCTGTAAAATAACAGATACATCTTCTGGTATAGACTTTACCAAAGCTACTAACAATGACCTTCCGCCACCTTGATGTACATTAGGTGCATGAATGAATAATGTTTTCATCTTACTCAAACCTACAAATACTCAGAAAAACACATAAAACTAAAAGGATATAATCAAATCGATATTAAGAAATTAAGTTGCAGGCACTCTGAGTAAAAACAACCTTATCTTCTCCACGATTGAGCTAAAAACTTTGGATTGGACAAAATATATAAACAAAATCCCTAGAGACATCTGTAAAAAATAAATTAACAATCCTCTAGGGGCTATACCCATTTGCGCAATTGAATTGGCAGCAATGCATCCCCAGTAAGCACAGATAAACGGATTTTGAGTCAATTTTAAAACAATATACTCGCTAAAGAATAGTATAACAGTTAAAAACAACATACCCAAAATCACTATCCCAAAAGAACCGGTAAAGTATAAGAATGCTACTGCTCCTGGTAAGCTTGCAAACTGAAATTTAGATAAATCCATAAAACGATAATGTGACTGACATATTTCCTGATAGACGGTGCTCTTATTAACTTCACCACGTTCAATTAGAGCACGCAAGAATAAGTCATTGCTTTTATCAGGAAAAGATGAAACAGCCATAACACCTTCAGCACCAATCCACCTATCTACTGCAAACCTAGAAATTATTCCAATATCACCTGCAACTTGTCCCCCGTTCCAAACAGGCTTCACTCCTGAGTACTGGTAAGCGCGCAGTATATTTACTGACTGCAATGTAATAGCCATAAAGATAATAAAAACTATCAAAAATATTATGTTTTTCTTGAGGGACCAATCCACAAGAATCTTACGATTCTTATACATTGATATCATCTGAGGTACGATATGAAAAACATACGCCCCACGACTAAGAATTGATACAGATGAAAAAAAGCCCTCAGCAATTAGAAAATAAACTTGGGCCCTGGTACTTCTGTTTAAAGAAACATCCCACCAGAGCAGTGTTACAACACACAATACAAATCCACTCGCTAGTAACCAGTATACAACGGCATTACCAGGCCAAGCTAATATCATGCTAGGTACTAAACCACTTTGCTGAATCCCATACACGCCATTGATAACTGCAACAGCTATAATAGAAAGTAACAAACAACCCCATACCCAACGCCTAATACTGATGTACCATAGCGGTGCCACGACTTTTTTTATTGAGCTAAAAGAACTTTCTACTTTAAAAAAACTGACAGATAACCTTGCCAATAATACGCCAACACTGCCGCATATTGAGACCTTTAAAACATGATCCCAACTTTCTGGACTATTATCAAAATAACCAACAGGTTCACCATATGAGTAATCAAATATCAAATGCACCGTAATTTTAAGCCAAAACCCAAGCCATAACATACCAACCAGAAACAAGTAACCATAACTAATCTGCTTATAGAACCCGCTAATTAATAAGAGTAAAAAAGAAATAGAAAATGTAAAATATAAATACCATTCGCCTTGATAGTGATTCGAGGCAATTAAAAACAGAAGCAACCAAGCAAAACCTAAAAATCCTTTTAAAAGCAAACTCATTTTTTCATACCAAAAACAGAAAAAAGTCCATCGAAATATTCAAGGTAAGCTGAACTGTTCAAAAAATTTCTACCAGCATGTTTGTATTCTAAAATTTCTAATTCTGTCATACACTCTAAAGCTTCCCACAGTTCCTCCCAAGTAGAGAATGACCGGCAATCTATATAAACGTCTTCAGGAATAAGGGCTGTAATATTCTTCGCTCCCCAGTAGAGAGGGATAGTCCCAGCATATAAACAATCGAATATTTTTTCAGTTACATAACCTGTCATTTCCATGTTTTCTAAACATAAAGCAAAAGAATACTTACTCAATACATCAAATTTAGAATCACAAGAACCTTTATATATTGACATCAAACTTTTTCTATTTTTCCAATAAGGAAGCCACATTGAACTTCGGGACCACCACCGCTCCCAACCTCTTCCATACAAATCAACGACATTTAATTTCGAAAGTGCAACAAGCGCTTCGATACGCTTACTATATAACTCACCATTGAATGAAGCTGGCTTATGATTACCGTTTATCATAACCAACCGCTTTTTTCTTTCGTTAATTAACCAATAATCGTCCAAAACACCATCATATGGTTGAGGCCAATAAAAATTATGGATCTTGGATTGATCAACCCCCTTTAAAGAGTAGCCATCGCCAACTGAATTATGGATAAAAACTTTATCAAAAAACTTCGTCAACTCAGGTAATGCACGATAAATTTCAGGGTCTACAACAGGAGGTTCAAAGATTATAAAACCACTCAAATTGACATTGTCATACTTTGCTAGTTTTCTAAAGTTATCTAATATACCAAATGAGTAGTAATCGCATCTTTGCAGAGGTCCATCTTTCTTTAGTAAGTAATCAGCAGTCTGCACGATAACATTATCTGCCTGAAGCGCCGACCTAAGCCTTATAAATGGAGCGAGCGTATCATCTCTATTAAGAATCTCATTACTATGATCAAAAATACCATCATCATAGTAAACAGGCGAAGGAGGATCGATATATACAAGGTTATTTCTTTTCATCACTTTCCTATCTTATCCTTGATATACAAAAGAGTTTTAGCTCCAAAATCTTCAGCATTAAAAAAAACAATTACTGATGAATATAATCCCAACAAAAAAACAGCTAACCCACGCTTAGTTGACAGAGCAGCAAAAAAATAATCTACACAACAGAGCTTTTTCAATAAACGCCTTGCATTAAAAATATCTTTATTAATAATTGAATTAGCAGCTCTCATAACTATATCTCTACGCTCTAAGCGGTTATAATTTTTATAATCTTGTTTAGAAAGTACATTCTTTATATCACTCTTTCTTAGATAGTCATCTACCACTAAAAAAAAGTCAGCCCGTTCAATGCATAACCTGGTTTTTGCTGACCACTGATATTCACTTATACGATAACGTATAAGTTTTTCTCGCAGAAAGCCAACAGGATATTTTTCAAGAATTCTTAACCACACATCAAGATCAGCACTAGACTTAAAAGCCTCCCCGCGCCAACATCCAATATCATTTTTATAGACGTCAGTACGAGTCATTACACTAGGACAAACTAAAAAATTAGAGTATTGAAGAACAGCTTTAAAAACAGTTTTAAAATCAAATAATTTCTCTAATGAAGTCAGGCCTCTTGGGAAATTAATCTCCCCGACTATCTCACCTTTATCATTTATTAAGGATGCTTCTGTAAATACGGCCCCAGCCATTGGATTAGACTCTAAAAATCTAACTTGTTTCTCAACTATGTCATTTTCATAAATATCATCGGCATGGAATATGGCTGTATATTCACCTTCGGATAATTCAATACAACGATTAAAATTACCTTCTCCTCCAATATTCTCATAATTTTGATGAATTATTATCCTATCATCTTTAATATTCTGCACCACTTCTAAAGTATTATCAGTTGAAGCATTATCAGAAATATGGATGATAATATTTTGATAGCTCTGTCCTAACAAAGATAAAAGCGTTTCCTTGATCGTAGCTGAAGCATTGTAAGTAGGTATACAAATAGATACCAAAGGAAGCTTATCCACTCTTCAACAGCCCCATTAGCTTAAAAGCATTATTAAATCGGTTTTTGAAAGTATGCTCTGTAATAGTTCTTCTATAAGCTGCAGACGCAATAGATTCTCTTAAACTATCATGAACCAAATAAAACTTGACTTTATCAATCAAATCATCCGCGTCAGTATAAATGGCAATTTCGTGATCAATATCATAGCAATTTGAAAGTCCTTCAACATAGTAGGACAGTTGGAAAGCGCTACAACCACTAACTTCAAACAACCTAGCTTTCATTTGCTCTATATTTTTTTTGCTTCGAAATCTATTAATAATAGCTCGCGGAGAAGAAGCCAGGTACCTTATATCCCAAGTACCTGAGTTTGAAAGATTAAGATTAATTTTACTTTGATTAAATATTTCAACCATTCTATCTTGATCAACTTCACCATTTGGCCATCCATGCCCAAACACTTCTATATTTATACCAGCCTTTATTAATTTTTTAATTAACCACTCTCTATATGGATGCCAACTACCTATAAATGACACATCATATTTTTTTGTAACATCTATTTTTCTAAAAATATTATCATTACATCCGAATGGAAAATAGATTGAATTATTAAGGCCTACTTCACTATATTTACTTTCCCCATAAACATCTGGTGTCGTAAAAAAATCAAAATACCGTGCCCAATACCGCGAATAGTCTACTCTCCATGTATCATCATGAAAGAAACATAGTGTTTTAGTATATTTACTAACTTCCTGTATAGTACTAGTGTTAAACTGATCAGTATACAAAGAAAAAAGGGCTACATCAGGTATGATTTCTTTAACACGCTGTATAAGCTTTGCATTCATACCTTCTTTACTAAGAGATTTTAACTCTCCCATATAATCAAACAGTTCTACTTCATGACCAGCATCTATCAGACTGTGATAAAAATTGAAATACTCGTATGAATATTCCCTATCAGAATCACCGTAAGTATGTAACATACAAACAACTAATATTTTCACGATCAATTGCTCTCCAACAAATACTTCCTTAAAATAAGATACTGCATAGACAAATAAATAATCCCAAGCACAGCTATCATACTAATAACTTTAGTTAATTCAGAAAAACCCAAATAGTGCCTCAAATAATAAGCCAGACTAAGCACTATCAAACCGAATAAAACAGCGATTATTATAGAGTAAACTGATATATTATCAGCTGTTTTATTTAATAGAAAAAAATGCATCAAAAAAGTAGAACAAACACTGGATATTATTAACCCCCATCCTATTCCTGAAATGCCCAAAGAAGGTACTAACAACAAACATAGGGACACAGACAAGATAGCACCTAACAAATTGGGATACATCAGAATACGAGTTTTCATTCTCATATGCGCGATTAAAGAATAAACACCATTCAACACACGACCAGCCTCAACCAAAGCTCCCCAAACTATAAACTCAGCAGCAGACTGGAAATCATCCCCAAGAAAGACTTTCGTAAACTCTGGACCTAAACTTGAAATGAGAAACACCGTCAATATTAAAGAAGGTACCACAATAGAAGCATAACGCTTCCACGCATTCATTTGTAAAACAGTGCAAGCATTGCTCATCTCTCGATATAATCGTGGTTGGAAATAGGTTGTCAAAACAGATTCAAAACCAGCAATCATGCCAGCACTTATGCTGTAACCTGCAACAAATAATCCCAACTGGGCCAATCCAAGTTGGCCCTCAATTAAATACCGATACCCCTGCCCCTGAACCCAAACTAATCCAGCAGCAATTGCCACCGGCCATGCAAATGATAGGACGGGATAAAGGTTATTTTTTTTGCAAAGTACACTTACTGTTATTGGAGTCAAGGTCTCCACATAATGCAACTTATTAAATAAAACTTTAGTGCCAATTACACCGACGAGTAACTGTCCTAAAATAATTCCAGCTAGCCAATACTCAGCTTTTCGTTCAAAGAAGTAAATAAAATAAGTAGCACAGAAAAAACTAGCAGCAATGGTAAAGATGGTTAAGTATATAAATTTTTTACTATAACCAAGCATATTTAAAGAAGGGATAGCTGTCTGATTTATTGTATTAAAAAACAATGAAGATGAAACTAATAGCGTCAGCAGATAGATGGAAATCCCAAAATCGAATATTTTATTATCAACCAATAAAAAAACTGCTATTCCAGCAATTATACTTATTGAGATCAAATATAAAAAAAATTGGTATAAATACCTCTTGACTACACCATTATCCTGCCAGGTATGTAAGCGCCTATTAAGAAACATACCAATAGGGTTAATTAGAAACATGGCAAAAAAGGCGACTGTAGTTAGAACTAAAGAAACTTTTCCCATTTCTTCTGGCGAAAGCAATGTTGTTGCTACACGCATCATAATTAACGTAAGGAAAAACTGAAGAGCTCTTCCACAAATTATTGTAATCAACGTATAACAGCCAACGATTTATCTAAGCCTAAAATAGCCTTAGCCTCAAGCACAATACCTTCCATAGATGTATAGGTTGGTACATATCCAATCTCGGCAGCACTTGTATTTAATGAATAGTAATTTGGTTTAATTCCGGTAGCATTGATCGATGAGTAAGAGTCGGTAAACTCATATTTCAACCCAAATTCATTTTCCATTTTTTTAAGCAGACTATATTTATCGACGGATTCTTTAGTATAGCAGTCGTAAGCTTTATTACCGTTACCATTTCTAATAACAGCCTTAACCATTTTGTAAAAGTCGGTTGGGTGTAAATAATCTCTCCGAATATTATCAGACCCTGTTGACAAAACATCCCCATTCATAATCGATCGCATAACATCTGATATGAAAAATCGGGAAGATAAATTTTGAGTTCGACTAAAATAATTAAATACTCTAAGATCTGTAATCAAGAGATCATTAAGCGCCCTATGCCTACACTCAGCGTGTAATTTTGCTATGCCATAAAAAGTTGAAGCACACAACTTATTTATAGGAATTAATGCTAGAGAATCCCGACCAACAGGCTCAATAAAATTTGAACCATACGCAGCACCACTACTTAAAAAAATATACCGGCAATCAGTATTTTTTTTTATGTAATTCATAGCAAGTTCATCAAACTGTAAAGTAATATCTAGAATTGATTCCCTAAGACTTAAAGCTTTTTTTGGATCACCAACACCAACAAAATTTATTACAACATCGAAATCATAACTTTCAAAAGACCTATAATGATCAGCCTGAAATAGCTCAGAATACCCTAAACTTGATATCCACTTTTTTACTAACTCAGGGGTTCGCGTGAAAAGAAACAGTTGATGCTCCCCTTCTTCACCGAAGTTACAAATCAAGTCTTTAGCGATCTGACTTGTAGCACCTAAAATTGCAATATTCATAAATACTAACTACAGCGTTTCCAGTAGAGGATATTGTTCGTCAAGTTTTGAACCGAACGCTAAACGCGGTCGGCATTCAGTTGCTCCGTCCATTATTAACTCAATTAAAAAAGGTCCTGTTGTCTCATTCATTAAATGAAAAACGCTATCTAATTGTGACACACTACTAATTCTGACTGCATCAATGCCGTAAGCTTGAGATAATCTTTCAAATGATGGTGAACTATAGCCAGATTTTGTAGACTGATCCCGCCCTTCAAAGTACATATCTTGGAAGTTTTTGACCATACCCAAAACTGAATTATTCATAACAAGAATAGTAATATTTAAATTTAGCCTTCTTATCGTATCCAACTCTTGGATATTAACTTGTAAGCTGCCGTCCCCTACAATAACAATCACTTTATTATTTGATTGAGTTGCTATCCCAATCGCAGTGGGTATTGAAAAGCCCATGGCCCCCATTCCTCCGCTGTAATGAATAGCTTGATTACCAGCTAAACGTAAGCTTTGAGCAGCCCACATTTGATGGTTACCTACATCACATACATAATCCACAGGTAAATTATCTAGGGCTTTAGATAGTTTTTTAAATACAATGCTAGGACTAACTTCCCAATCCGGGTATTCATTTTTATCCGATTTTAATTTTTGTCTATTTAGATCTAAAACCCAGTCAGTATCAATTGAAGGGAAAAGTGATTGACGTAAAGGAAAACTCTTAAAAAAATCTTCTGAATCTGCACATATATTAAAGTTAGCTTTAACTCTGTTGTTAAGCTGCGAAGGATCTATATCTATTTGAATTACTTTGGCATTACGGGCAAAATCATCCGTATCTGCACCAGTTTGCCTTACATCAAGTCTAGCTCCTATTACAATTAACAAGTCACAATTTTGAATCGCCCAATTAGCTTCTCTATTACCATAACTTCCAATCATATTAAAATAATGATCACTAACTGTAACCCTTTCATGCCCCATTAATGTTGACACATAAGGTATACCCAGGGCTTGT
>JASANB010006259.1:0-30184 GCA_030248155.1 Sabatieria punctata
TTTTCTTTGTTTTTTAGGCTGCATTGTGCCTTTTGAACAGTGAATTGGGTTTACAGATTGTTTATTTCAGTTCTTTTGCCGTCGGTCAGACGTGCAACTTTTATATGGGATATCGTCAGCGTTATTGGTGTGGTTTGATATCAATCTTATCGCGATTAAATCGGCCCCTTCTGCTGAAGAGAAGAAACGACGCTGTAGTAGCACCGATAGGACAGTTCGTAAGGTTTGGTTGTTATTTCGATACCCACTAAGTACCTATATTACCGGTCCCAATACTGTTTGCCTACAGTAGCTGTAGGATGTGTCTTACGCACATATATAGGTGCATTTTTTGCTGCTAAGCGACCGGACTAGGCTATTTACACATGAAACGCACGGTTCTGTTGAGCATTTCTGGCCTGCTTTTAACCGTCTCGCTTTCTGTTTTCTACGGCTCCTCAGTTAAATCAAAGACATCTGAATACAGGTGAACTTTTTTAAATTATTTAGTGATCGCACGTACCGTACTTTCCTCTTTTGAGCAGTTACTGCAGAAAGTTAGCCACCATTACCACACATGCAGCAGGTCATTCGTCGACAACCGGAGGAGGTCTGACTGAACCCAATTTTTGGGGAATTGCGCAGGGTACCAAAAACGCTAAAAATAGCAGTTTTCGGCTTAAAATCGTAAACAAGCGCTAATTTGGGATCAAACGCAGCTAAAAAGTGCTGTTTTGCAGCAATTTTTTGACTGAAATTCGAAAAAATTGCAAAAATTAGCTTAAGAAATTACATGAAAGAATAAATCGCAAAAGTCGTCTCGGGGGCGATCGAGGGTTTGGCACATGTCGTATGGGAGGAGTCCGAGCTGTTACATGTATGGTACATACAGTAGTGTAGTATAGCACACAATAAGGGATTAGCCTATTTGTTGTGATCTTTTCCTCTTTTCTATTTCTTGTGTTTAGTTAAAAATAAAGCCTCTCTCTCTTGTTTTACTGGATTACTAAAAGTATGCTGTATAAGTGATTTTCATTCTTTCAGACGAATAACGACAGCTCACAATCTATCTTCATACAGCGGTGGTGAAATGGCGTCTGACCCTCTTGAAGAGAAATACATGGAGGTCGCACTGAAACTGGTTGCAGAGGCCGGAAATGTAACCGTCTTTTTATCGTAGTCATTTGTTGCAGCTCTCTTATAAGAGTGCCTGTCCTTTGGGATAAACAAAATCTGTTCTTTTAAAAAGGTGTTTGACTAAAAATGATTGCGGCTCACACATACATGGGCCGGAAAAATCCGGAGGGAAACCTCGGGGGGGGGGGGTCCCAAAAAGTCGAAAAACGTCTATTTTGCCTTAAATAAGCGAAAATTTTCTCCCTCCGGGAGGGGGGTGGCCGAGGGGGTATGGTCGGCTGAGGGGAGTATTGGCCGGTATACCCCTCACCCCCAGCCTATGTATGGGTTCACATACAGTGTATCTACAACGCGCCCATACGGTCACTGTAAAGCGGACTGTGTTTGTTTGTTTGTTAGATAGTGCGGGAAGCATTTGCACAACCCTCACAGACGGTGATGACAAAGGCGAGTGATCGAGATTTGGTGACTGAGTCAGACATGGCTGTAGAGAAATTACTGGTCGACGGACTCGCTAAACACTTTCCCCAGCACAAGTCAGCCTTTTCTGTACTCTTTTCCCATTGGATGCATGTATCTAGTGCACGCTAGTTTAACACGTATGTATAGTCAAAGGGTTTTTCAGTATTTTTTATGCTAAAACAGCAAAAGCATGAAGGAATGCTCTGAAGCAAGCTTAAAAAACCACTCAAACAAACTAGAGCCTAAGGGCTGGCTACGCCGCTTTGGACGGCGGAATACGATAAAATTTGCGAAAAGTATGATCGCAAACGGTGCATACAATAAAAGACTGAAATGGCAAACATTAAGGGTTGAGAAACTTTGACACAGTTCATGGGGTTAAAGCAAAGCAGAGAGTCAATTCTTGTATCATTCGAAAACCTGAAATCTAATGTACACGGAACCGACTGAAACACTTCTGCCGATTTTCAGTAGTTAAGAAATAATCAAATTTGTGGGGATCCCGCCAAACTGCGGTAAGAAAAAAAACGGCGCTAAGGCTAAGATGAAACGTACATGGGCCGCTGGCCCCCAGCTTGGGCTCGAACCCCCCAAACGACCCCACCCACCCACCTGAAGCGGGCTTTTGTTCCTGACCCCACCCACCAAAATCGCCGCGACCCCCCAAACCGGCAGGTCCACCCCCCAGTTTTCGGATTTTGACTACCCCAACCGATTTTTCCGGCCCATGTATGAATCGAGTCTCCTTTCTACAGAAAATGGACGTTGAAAAGCGGCAAATTCAATTTTCGAGAGGAAAATGCCCTTCAACGGCTGAATTATGATTCAAGCATCTTATTCGATAGCTTTTTTGGCCTTTTTTGTATTTTCTAATCCGCGCAGCACGGACGTGCATTGCTCATCCCCCTAGTTTAAAAAGGCCAAATTAGGGTTTTAGAACACTTCAGAACGAGGTTTTTGCGCGATTTTAACTCTATAACTGTTTTGAACCTAACAAAGATCGCTGAAACTCCCTTTTGGAGACATAAAAAAGGTGGCTGAAACACCCTTTGGGAATAGCGCTGAAACCGTATTTGGAAGACGCGTAGTAAACAGCTGCCGACAACCCAACTAAATGTACGACTTAACAGTCACTCTGTCCCTTGAACCGGAAGTGTTTTCATCTGTAAAACTGCGGATTTAAAATTTGGTGATCGATTATTGACCGAAAGAAATTTGCGTTAGTGACTAAAATTGTGAGAAAGATGCTCACTAAATTTCTAGCCTCATCTGTTGTCTGCGGTCCTTGTTACTGTACCGACTTGTTTAGGTTTATTGGCGAGGAGTCTACAGTTAAAGGTCAGATCGAGTTCTCTGATGCTCCCACTTGGATTATCGACCCGATCGACGGCACCACCAACTTTGTGCATAGGTTGGTGCTATTATTTTATTATTGGTGGCCCATCATAATAATCAAAAGTTTGGTTGGTTAGGCTCTACTGTTCCACAAGGTCGCAGCCAACAGTATTTTTAGTTTAAATTAATAGAGAGTATTTTCAACCATGAGCTGGGTGGGATATACATTTCTTCCTTTGTCATTCCCATAAACGTTCTAGCTTTTTTAAGGCAAAATGGCGTTTTCTTACTTTTTACCCCTGAGACGACTTTCCCCTCTCCGGGTTTTCGGCCCGTGTACGTTTTGAATCAGTGTATTGGCGGTTTTTAACAAAGGTGCCAAGGCTGTTGATATTATTTCGTTCCTTATTTCTTAGTAATTTAATTGTTTGATATGAAACATCGGTTCGCGTGTAACAGAGCAGTCAGGGAAAACCATTTGTTAAATACAGTGTAATTCTTTTTATCAGAAACAAAGGTTTTTGCTTTTCTTTTAAATAATTGTTTTTTTTAGATCGTCTGATTGGTGTCCAGTGCTAATACTGGTATTTACATCAGCTTTTCCACTTTTGCCCCTCAGGTCGGCTAGGAAACCAGTTCGAGAATGTCCACTGTACTGTGCACGGTCTAAACACAGCCTACAACTTCAGAATTTACCAAAAATTGCCTAGACCGATACTTATTATGTGAATCGACCTGTAGGATTTTTTAAGCACTGACTGCTATAACTTTGTAAACTAAAAGTGCCTTACTGATTGCTAGAAATTGCATGAATGTGTGAATCTTTAAAGGTTTGCCCGAATCTGAAAATTGTGTATTGATTTTTCAAATTGATTTTTGAGTCTTCGGAAGCTTTCCTTTTTAAAGCTCTTAGACCCTGACTGACAAGTGCGTGGAAGGAACCGATACCATGGTAAACCATCCATCGGTCTCTGTTCCATATATGGTATAAGTTCCATGTGCAATGTACGTAACGTATGGGTACGTACAGTATCTTGTTACATTCTATGTGCTCAGACATGGGCTAGCATTTCGGCTGAGGGGGGTAGAATTTTCAATTCCTGAGAGGGGCTGATGAGGGGCGTAGGAGCGCCTGAGGGGGTGGTAAGCTAAAAAGTCCGATTTTTGGCTAAAATCAAGGTTTTTTGGCTTATTTTTCATTAAAATAAGCTAAAATAAGCTATTCTGAGCTTATTTACACCTAATCCAGGCATATTTTTATGATAATTTTCTATACAAGATTCTTCCAAAAAATTTCTGAGGGGGTAGCGACCGGCTGAGGGGAGTAGGTCAGAGCCTGATGGGAGGCTGTGCCTGAGCCCCCCTCAGCCCCCCTTTGCCCATGTCTGTATGTGCTGAGTGTACGATGCAGTGTGTCTAGTTTAGGATGCCATCGGTAGCTATTATAGTGGGTTTAACGGTCAAGAAGCAGCTACGACTAGGAATCATGTACAACCCGGTCACTGAGGAGCTCTACACTGCCAGGGCCGGTAAAGGCGCTTTCAAAAACGGACGGCCTCTGCGTGTGTCCAGAACAAAAGGCAAGCATTGAACTTTCGCTGTCTCTCTGCATAGGGAGAACAGTTTAGAGCTTTCCAAGTCACTTCTGTGTGGTTCGTTGGGCATTCACAACATTGTACAAGTTCCTGGTGTGCTCAATATCTACCTCGAAAATTGGCGCAAACTGGTCGAAAGTGGAATCAGAGGGTACAGTATTTTATATAATCGGTTCATCCTTTGCTGCCGCTACTAGGCTCAGACATTTCTGGACCTGCGTTATTTTGCATATCGGTTCAACTTTAGACTGTAATACTACAGGGTGTCCCAAAAAAAATGACAACATTTCTTTTTGCTGTCATTTTCGCAATTTTTGACCAAATTGTCTGAAATTTGAAACATACATGTTAAAAAAGTGGGAATTTTATGTGTTAAAATTTGGTGCATCAGGATTGACCCAGTCCTGAGAAATTCAACAATATTTAAAATTCAGAAATTTCAATTAAATGTAGAAACAGCATCAAAAATGGAAACTTTTCTTTTTGATGTACCTTCTTTAATTTTGGTCGGAATTGGATGAAATTTTGAATATACATGCGCAGAATAACGGGTTGATTTGTAGATCAAAAGTTGGCGCATGAACCCAGCCCAGCTCTTGACATAAAAAATCACGACCACAATACAACGACAACATTGATTTTCGCGCCCCTTAGCTGTAATGAAGCTCTTGTAAGCGTAATTCAGTCTGTCACCCCAATCATGCTAAGAAATGTTTATGATGCTTATGGGAAACGGTTGCAGCAGTGTATTAACTCAAGGGAGGTCATCTGGATGGTGTTCTTGTTCCTTAGTTCTCAGAGTTTGCACGTTCTTCATTTTGCTGCAGTAAAAACGCTGATTTTCTTTAGTTTCCAAGTACTAGCGATATGGACTGATTAATGACAGAACTTTTTGACCTACAAAATATCTGCGCATATATTCAAAATTTCATCCAATTCCGACAAAAATTAAAGAACATACAGCAAAAAGAAAAGTTTCCATTTTTTATGCTGTTTCTACATTTATTTGAAATTTCACAATTTTATATATTGTTGAATTTCTCAGGATTGGGTCAATCCTGATGCACCAAAATTTAACACATAAAATTCCCACTTTTTTGGCACTTATGTTTCAAATTCCAGGCAATTTGGTCAAAATTTGCGAAAATAGCAGCAAAAAGAAATGTTGTCATTTTTTTGGGACACCCTGTACCTTACCCTATGCAGACAGAGGCAAACGAGGGTGACGGGGTTGACCTCCTCAGGCTTTGACCTACTCCCTCAGAAATTTTTGAAAGAGTCTTTTAATCGAAAATTATGATAAAAGTATGTCTATGTAGTAAATGAGCTCGGAATAGCTTATTTTAACGAAAAATAAGCCAAAAAATCTTGATTTTAGCCAAAAATCGGACTTTCTGGCTTACCATCCCCTCAACACACATCATCCGCCGCTACCACCCCTTCAACCCGGCTCAGGATTTGAAAATTTATTATCCCTTTAGTGGAAATCCTAGCCCATGCCCATACATGTAACAGGTCAGGGCCGGCGTGGGGAGGGGGTTATCGTCAGATGGGGGGGTCGAGGTCGAGGTCCAAAATTTCAAAAAGCTCCAAAACGCATGGGAATGCGTTTTTAGCATGATATTCAGTAAGGAGCTAAAAATCGCTATTTTGAGCTGCCAAATAGCGTTTTAGAGCTATGTAAAATGTAAATACAAGCAAAACAAGACGGTTCTTCAAAATAAGTGTATAAAACTTTAGATAGTTTGATCATTTTGAAGATCCTCTCAGTTTTAGAGGCAGAGACAGATTTTTTTGGAAATTCGGAAATTTTTTACAAAATTAGACCGGCAGCAGAGGAAAACGTCAGTAAACTTTTATTTGAAGAAAGTGGGTGTGCAATTCTTTCAGATGCAGTTTTCTCTTTCAAACAAGTCTTTCTGACAGGAAGCTCTTAAGATAATTCTTTCAGATGATTTTCCCTTCCAATCCAAAGAATTCTGGCACTCTTTAGGCAAATCTTTCAAAAAGCAGCTTTCGCTTCCAAAGAATTCTGGCAATCTTTAGGCAAATCTTTCAAAAAGCAGCTTTCGCTTCCAAATAATTCTGGCACTCATTAGGCAAATCTTTCAAAAAAAAGCAGCTTTCGCTTTCGAAGAATTCTGGCACTCTTTAGGCAAATCTTTCAAAATGCAGCTTTCGCTTCCGAAGAATTCTGGCACTCTTTAGGCAAATCTTTCAAAAAGCAGCTTTCGCTTCCAAATAATTCTGGCACTCATTAGACAAATCTTTCAAAAAAAGCAGCTTTCGCTTTCGAAGAATTCTGGCACTCTTTAGGCAAATCTTTCAAAAAGCAGCTTTCGCTTCCAAAGAATTCTGGCACTCTTTAGGCAAATCTTTCAAAAAGCAGATTTCACTTCCAAAGAATTCTTTGCACTCTTTAGGCAAATCTTTCAAAGCAGCATTTCGTTCTAAGGCATTCTGACATGCCTTTAGGTTATCTTTCAAAAACACGAATTTTCAATTCCCTTCCAAAAAATTCTACAGTCTTCTGGCAAATCTTTCAAAAAGCAGCTTTCCCTTCGAAAGAATTCTGACATTCTTTTTGGGAAATCTTTCAAAAACAGGAATTTTCCCTTCCAATCCAAAGAATTCTGGCACTCTTTAGGTAAATCTTTCAAAAAGCAGCTTTCGCATCCAAAGAATTCTGGCACTCTTTAGGCAAATCTTTCAGAAAACAGTTTTTTCTTCCAAAGAATTCTGGCACTCTTTAGGCAAATCTTTCAAAAAGCAGCTTTCGCTTCCAATGAATTCTGACACGATTTAGGCAAATCTTTCAGAAAGCAGTTTTTTCTTCCAAAGAATTCTGGCACTCTTTAGGCAAATCTTTCAGAAAGCAGTTTTTTCTTCCAAAGAATTCTGGCACTCTTTAGGCAAATCTTTCAAAAAGCAGCTTTCGCTTCCAAATAATTCTGGCACTCATTAGACAAATCTTTCAAAAAAAGCAGCTTTCGCTTTCGAAGAATTCTGGCACTCTTTAGGCAAATCTTTCAAAAAGCAGCTTTCGCTTCCAAAGAATTCTGGCACTCTTTAGGCAAATCTTTCAAAAAGCAGATTTCACTTCCAAAGAATTCTTTGCACTCTTTAGGCAAATCTTTCAAAGCAGCATTTCGTTCTAAGGCATTCTGACATGCCTTTAGGTTATCTTTCAAAAACACGAATTTTCAATTCCCTTCCAAAAAATTCTACAGTCTTCTGGCAAATCTTTCAAAAACAGGAATTTTCCCTTCCAATCCAAAGAATTCTGGCACTCTTTAGGTAAATCTTTCAAAAAGCAGCTTTCGCATCCAAAGAATTCTGGCACTCTTTAGGCAAATCTTTCAGAAAGCAGTTTTTTCTTCCAAAGAATTCTGGCACTCTTTAGGTAAATCTTTCAAAAAGCAGCTTTCGCATCCAAAGAATTCTGGCACTCTTTAGGCAAATCTTTCAGAAAGCAGTTTTTTCTTCCAAAGAATTCTGGCACTCTTTAGGCAAATCTTTCAGAAAGCAGTTTTTTCTTCCAAAGAATTCTGGCACTCTTTAGGCAAATCTTTCAGAAAGCAGTTTTTTCTTCCAAAGAATTCTGGCACTCTTTAGGTAAATCTTTCAAAAAGCAGCTTTCGCATCCAAAGAATTCTGGCACTCTTTAGGCAAATCTTTCAGAAAGCAGTTTTTTCTTCCAAAGAATTCTGGCACTCTTTAGGCAAATCTTTCAAAAAGCAGCTTTCGCTTCCAATGAATTCTGACACGACTTAGGCAAATCTTTCAAAAAGTTGCCTGGATATAGGTCCAAATTTTCGGTGGGAAATTCAAAATTTGGCGGGAAATATAAATTGTTGCCCAAAATTTTGGCTAAGTATACGAAATTTTCGGTTACAATTTAAAAAGTTGCAGTAAAAATCAAATTTTCGACAAAAATTGCCAAAAACCACTTTTTTGACAGAA
The DNA here is from genome assembly GCA_030248155.1 of Sabatieria punctata. Lineage (NCBI taxonomy): Eukaryota > Metazoa > Nematoda > Chromadorea > Araeolaimida > Comesomatidae > Sabatieria > Sabatieria punctata. The sequence goes on from JASANB010006259.1 coordinate 8,472, forward strand.
ACATTGCCAAAAAATCGAAATTTTCCAGGAAAATTTGAAAAAAATTCGGGTTTGGTGCGTAGTTGCCTGGAGGAAGGGTGCGTAGTTGCGTAGTTGCCAAAATTGATTTCTGTGGCTTAAAAACGCATCTGGAGGCTTTCTAGCAGCCTCTAGCAACGTTTGGTAGATTTTTATTTTCGTCCCCCCTGCCCCCCTGGAAACCCCCCATGCACATGTCTGATAATACCTGTAGTAGGTTGTGTAGCTACCGATCCTACGCGTTGAATAAAGGGGAATTTTGAGTCAAGTATTTTGCTGTATACCCTTGGCTGGCTAGCTAATCTGTTGGCATTAGTGCGTCAAAAGTCAAATTTGTTCGTCGAAGAGAAGGTTTTTGATTTGAAAGAGTTATGTTTCACCGGCGCTGTATTGTCACTTCTGTTTCCTTCCCTAGTCATTACTACTCTCTGTCTCATATATTTATATACAATATTTCTCTGTTCCGAATGTGCTGTAGGTGTAGGTTTAGGATGCGGAACGCAGGCTGTTCAGCCAAAGCCATGATGAACATAGCAGAGGGAGTGTGTGATGCCTACATAGAGTACGGCGTGCACTGCTGGGATTTTGCTGGGGGCGCCCTGATCGTTCAGGAAGCCGGCGGAGTTGTGCTCCAGCCCAACGGTAACTTTGCAATTCTGCAGCTCCCTTAGTTCTTTCTAAAATAATTCTACGCCCTCCTGTTTTATGTACCAAACTTACTATTTGTTAGTGGTTGGTTTAGGAAAGCCAATGGACCTGATGTGCAGAGGGGTGCTGGCTGCGGGCACTCCGGAATTGGCAGAAGCAGTGAGCGCTGTTTTGCAGCACGTTCCCTACTCACGTGAAGCCAAAGATCTTTGAATGGTGCTAGCTTCTTCTTCTTAACCCCTAGTCTACGTAGAGTAGCCATGTTTTTGCTCACTTATCAACAGTTTTAACACACAGTTTGATTTGCTCAAGTCTCTGTTTCAGTCAGGTCGACCAGTACTAAACAGTATTACTGTTGTTGTTTTGAAGTGAAGTGCATAAAGAGTCATTCCTCTTTCTAGCTTCCTTCATACCCATACATGGGCCAGGGGTTTTCCCACCCCCCCAACTTGGGCCCGACCTCCCAAACTACCTCACCTAAAGCCGACTTTTGTTCCTAACCCCACACACCAAAATGGCCGCGACCCCCGGAATCGGTAGACCACCCCCAAATTTTCAGATTTGACTACCCAAAACCAATTTTTTCGGCCTATGTGTGTTCATACCTATCCATAAAAATAGTATGAGGTTTTATGCTTGGGCATTTTTTATAAAGGTGTGCCAAAAAACAACCCAGCAGATTTTTTGCTGTATGTACGTACAGTATCTCAACCGATTTGAATTCAACTTTTTTGTATGAAAGACAGATAAATTATTGAAAGATTGGTGAAATCTTTATCGTGATACTCTGCTTATGGTAGTTGCAGAGGTATTTGTCCTCAAAGTCAACACAGAGATTTTGGCAATGAACAACATCGCTTTTTATTTTTCGTGGCAATCCATAATAAAACAGTTTCTTACTGCTACAGCTAGCGTAAAGAAGCTTTACATGCAGGTGACATGCAGACTCGGTTACTTCATCGGTAAAGTCTCATTAGCCTCAGGCAGTATGTAGGAATCTGTTTTATTATTAAGTGCAACGGAATCGCTTTTGTTCATTACAAAAATCGATTTTGACTTTGAAGGCAAATATCTCAGGAACCAAGCAGAGTATCTTAAACAAAATCTAATAATAATTTACTTGTCTTTCCTCCAAAAAAGATTCATCCAAATCGGTTGCGGTTTGAGGGTTGCTACAGCAAAAAATCTGCTGGGTTTTATTTTGGCACACCTTGTATAAAGTCCTAAAATAACAGATTGCTAAATTAGCTTTTATTTCCGTAAATCGTACGAATGCAAACTTAACCTTGGTATCGACATAAAGAGATATAATAATAATTTGATCTATAGAGCTTAGCTAATTCAGTTAGAGCATTTCATCGAAACGTTCCGTCTGGCAACGCAATAAGCAGACTTGCTATCCTCAAGTAGGTTTTCATGGGGGCGGCCAAACGCCCTCAATAACTGGCGAATCAAATTGACTGGCGTTTCGGCCGGAACTGGCTGCAATTTCTGAATTTACTTGGTGCTTCAAAACTATTAAGAACTTACTTGATGATGATTGATCAATATCGATTATGATAAAGAGTACGATGGGCAAAAGCACGGCTAATAAGATAAGCAGGAGCAGGAGAATCAGTCCCAGCAGACAGTAGAGTCTGTGTCGGCGGTAGGTCCGTGCTATGCGACTCTCCCGTCGCTCAGCCCTTTTAGGCAGAATTACCACTGACGTTGAGCTGGATTGAGGTCGGCTCACTCGCCCGTCCAGGTACTCGTACGGGTTCTCCGCTCTCGTCTGAAGGTGTCTACATTTTCTACTCTTAAAATCGCCCAATACTGACCTTTCTGTTCGCTCAAATTCACGTCTGCCTCAGACTCCGACATGCACTGACTGACTGAGGCGAACTTTTTTGTTCTTAAAGCTTAGTAGGTAAGGTAGGGTACATGCTTTGTGTTCGTTCTTTCAAGACTTATCAGTTAAACTTAAGCAAAACTAATAACTGTAAAAATTAGTAATACAACAAGCGCATACTGCCTGGATCTATGACTTTAAATACTAAAAAGCTCTGAAAACTAGGTAATACCAGGCTAGAAACATTTCATATTCAATAGAACAATAATGAAGTTAGTGGAGTTAAAATTCTCGAAATCTGTCACATTCAAGAATTTTTTTTAAATTTAAAATCAATAAAAACTTTCGTAAAAAAAGAATTTTTTGTAGTTTAGTGACCGAATAAGTGAGAATCTCATTGTTTTACCATTGTAATTTTGGGAAAGCAATAAATGTGAACCTATGCATACCAATATGTTTGGTTAGGCCTATATTTTTTCCATAAAATAAACGTGTAACCTTGTTTACCCTAAACTCCACGGCCTCTGTCTGAGTAGAGCTGGAGCTTGTAGGTCTAACTTCGTAATATCTGCCCGACGGTTGTGGCTTGTCAACAGTCTGTTGGTCAGTTTTTTCCTTCGTCCCCATATCGTAGTACTCCAAAGATTCGGGCTCGGTTTTGAAGGAGTCATTGATAAAGGTGTTGGGCACCAAATAAGTCTCATCTTTAAGGAAGCTGGACGATTTAGGAGCCGGGTTGTGCAGAGTCTTTCTAGGCTTCGGTTTGGCTTTAGGTAGCGACATAACGGCGCACAGACTTAAGTGACGGCGGCATTAGCCACATTAGCACTCAATTTAGATGACTCACTCGTCCGTTTTACACACAGAAGAACGGTTTATGGCCTACGTAGGAATTCGCCACCGATAGATAAGCAAAGTATTAGCTGAACGGACGGCCGCGCTCTGGCACGTGCAGACTATTGGATGTTGTTTCTGCAACGGTTGGCGTGACGGCAGCCTGCAAATGCATAAGAAATTAGCCGTATATTCATTCGATTACTCCGCTCTTAGCTTGATCACTTTCACTACTTCCATATCACCGTTCTACTCAGCCAAACTAAACCGTTCACCATTTCTGGCTGCAATCTGTTATAGTGTATACGTACTATATGTCTCAAAAATAGACACATTCCTTTTTTGCTATCGTTTCCGCAAACCTTGGCCAAATTCTGTAGCCTGAAATTGGAGCTTATCTGCCAAAGTTCGGAGTGTTTTGTGTGATAAAGGAGAAGTGTGGTGCACTAGGCTTGACCGAATCCTGAGAAATTCAAGAGTGTGAAGTAGGGAAATTTCGATGCCTCTTGTAGAAATAGCGTTAAAAATCGAGACTTTTCTCTTTTGTCATTTCTGCAAATATTCGTCAGATGCCTAAAATTTGGAGAATGTCTGCTAACTGCGGAGCATTGTTAAAATTTCATGCATTTGGACTGACACAGTTTTGAGATAATTAACAAAACCCTGAGCATCTGTTTTATGAGTGAGTAGATGATAAAAACCGTTCTTCAATATAATGCCTATTTTTTCGAGACTATGTCAATTTCAATGCAAAATTTGAACACATAAAACCCGCGGTTTAAAAGATATTCTCCAAATTTCAGGTCATTTCGCGAACGTTTGCAGAACTGACAACAAAAAGAAAAGTTTCCATTTTGTTAACAGTTCTAATGGTTTTGGAATTACCTGATTTTACCAATTTTGAATTTCTCAAGATTTGATCAAGCTTGGTGCACTTAACACATAAAATACTCGACTTGGCACCTATGTTCCGAATTTAAGCCTATTTAAGGTAGGTTTACGGAAATTACAGCAAAAAGAAATGTGTCCGTTGTTGAGACACCTTGTACTGTAGTGGTAGCAACTATTGCATTTTTGGATACTGTTGCTCCACGAAAAAGGACTATGCGCAGTTTCGGCTGTCAACCAATGTTTCAAACACTTTTTAAAACACACAACACATCCTCGGTTCACTCCTACCAACGTACGCTTTTTTTGCAGCGTTTTATAAATCGTAAAATTCAAGCCCTTGTTAAAGCAATCTGTAAAGACCAGTCAGGAAAAATTTACAAAAATGACAAAATATTGCCAAACATTACTTTACAGATCAGCATTTTCCTCCTTCTAATTTGTATATTTTAATGATCAACTATTTGTTAATTTGTTATAGGTACCCGTTCGGGAGTTGTAATTGAATAATTGCATTAGCAACTCTAAAATCCATGCTACACGAAGCTACAGTAACGGATGAAAGGTCTACCATTTGAATGGTGTACGTACGTAGTGTCCGTCCATACAGCATCCAACAGCACAGCAGGTACGTATGTATGTACTTGCATAAATCGGCGACAATCAAAATCTAAATCAAAGCTTGCTACATTGTACCTAATCTGATTTTTAGCGTTTGCTTTCTCTGAAACTTTCTTAGATTAAAAAGTGAATCTTTGGTAATTCATATTTCACATTTATCTGCAGTAGAAAAAAACGTGTAGTATAGTAGATAGAAACCACCCTGTACTGTAGGAGTCGTGTAAAGAAACAAGACAGGTCTGGGTTAAACGTTTCCTTTCACTCTGTTCAATTTACATTCATATACAAACAGCTCAGTGCAGTGGCGTATCCAGGATTTTGGAAAGGGTGGGGGGGGTGTAACATTTTGAAAGTGCCTGGTTCCCCAACCAGGGTAAGAAAATTTAGCAAAATTAGCCTTCAAAAATGCGTTTAAAACGCATTCCGAGCTTAAAATTAAGAGAAATTACAAGTTTTAGTAGTTTATAATGGCCTGGTTGGGCTTCTGCCCGACCAGGGCGAGAAAATTTTGAAAATTTGGCCTTCAAAAACGCATTTAGAAGGCATTTTGAGCACAAAATAGACAGTTTTAATTAGAGTGCGAACTGGTCTTGGGTATTGGGTGTATTGGGGTGTTTTCCAGTTATTGGGTATTGGGTATTGGGGTTTTTACCCCCCAATACCCAATACTAAATTGGACAATTAAAAATAGAGAAAAATCGACGTTGACCTGAAAAATTGATCTGAAAAATATCGAAAAAGTTGATCGATGATTCGGTTTAGTAAGCTGTTTTCGCGTTAAGGAGCCATCCATAAATGACGTCGTTCAATTTTTTCGAAGCATCCCTCCCTCCAAAATCGCCTTGTATCGTTTCTTGTGGATCCCCTCCCCTAAGGCAACGTGGTTTTCGGTTTACCCCCACCCGATAAAAGTACAGTACATACAGAACTGCCATGTTTTCTTGTTAGCATGCTGCGCAATCAATAGAATAAATCCCTACAACCGCTCTGGGAAGCTTTTCCGCATTGTAGAAACCTTTGACAGAATGTATTAAATTGAAAATAATACAATCAAAGAGTTCTCTAAAATTCCGAAAAAAGCGACGTCGCACTTTGCTAACCCCTCCACCTCATGCAGTGTCGTCTATCGTCGCATTTCTGCCGACCCCCCTCCCCGTCTGGAATGTCATCATTTATGGACGGCCTAATCAACGTAGTAGAATTTCCTAAAGTGTACGCTTTTCTAAGCGCTGCTACACCAGTAATTAATTTCTCTGTTCTTTTCTAAAATAAAAATGGTGACATTAATGTCACCGTAATGTACTAGCACCGTACCCGTCATGGCTATTGCCGTGGTGCACACAATTTCCGGCAGAGTTAGGAAAAAAATCGCGACTGAATTGCGAAATATTAAGTACCAAAACTGTTAATTTCTGCCAATTTTTCGCCTAAACGGCTTCTAAATGCTTTCTGAAAGGCTAATTTTTCAAAATTTTCTCGCCCTGCTTGGGCAGCGGCCCAACCTGCCTCTTAAAAATTTTAATTACAGTGCCGAAAATCTTGTGTACACAACTAGAATGTACCTGTCCACTGAAATGAAATTTTTGGCCCAGCTACACAAGTATTGGGTATTGGGTATTGGGGTATTGGGGGTCTCAGGTATTGGTATTGGGTATTGGGTATTGGGGTATTGGGTTTTTTAGGTATTGTTCGCACTCTAGTTTTAATACATAATTCATTAGTTTCTTATATTTTTAACAGACTTCTTCTGCCTACCTCCACCGCAAAGGGGGGGTGTACACACCCTTCCCCCTGGATACGCCACTGGCTCAGTGAAGGCTAGGATAGGGCTATGCAAAAATTACGAACTGCTACAAGAGGCGATTGGATTTTTTTCTATATCCATTTAAGAGCTTCAGCACATGCTACTGTCAAGAGCTTAGCAGACTGCAGTTGACCAATCTTGCCAGCAGCAGTGATAGACAGACATAGTGTGTGCCATTTACATGTCATGTTGTCAATGCGGTGGCCGACCCGGAACCCCAAGCCAGCGGCGTTCTAAAGGGCAAATTAATTGAACATCTGTATCAGTTTCAAGGGGCTGCCGATCGATCGAGCCGAGCCAGTGTTTGCGGCGTGGAGGGCGGCCGCTGGAGGCAGCGGCTAGTCGCTGACTCATCTACTGGCTCTGGTAATGAGTTGAGGTAAAAAAGGCCTCCACGCACGCACACGCACCACCGGCGCCCTTCCCTTACTTGTTAGCTGGTGCTGCTGGCGTCTGCTTGCCTATAATTCTAACAAACAGCTGCCGTCTGTCTTTCGCGACTAGACAACGCGTAACAGTTGAGGCTTTTTAATGCGACGCCGCTTGGCGCACTTTTACGAGGGTTACTCGAGCGACTAAAAAATATTTTTAGAATGGTATACTGACTGACTTGCTGCTGCTGCTGTCTGCTAGACAGCTTAGCTACGAATCGTGCTAACTGCTTATTAATTAACTTCATAGTTCGTTAATAGACTTTAGCATGGTCAATTAGTAGGTGCGTGCTAGTTTATTAATTGAGTAGACAGCAGCTATGTCGGGTTTTATAGGTGCCCTCCCACTCATCACAGGCTGGATAAGATGAGAAACTTTGTAAAGTGCGAAGGAAAATTTTTGGGATTTTCTACGATTTACGACTAACTGCACTGCTTTTTGATTGAGATTCTTCGAATATCGTTTGAGAAACAGAATCGCCGCTTCTTTTTTCTGCCTCCTCCTTCCATCATCTGTTGAGAAATCAAACAACACCATTTATTTTAACTCTTCTTTTTTCCTGTCAAAAACAAAAAATATATCTGTTGGCCAAAACTGCGACATGTGTACGATTTCCTATTGTGTTTTGCCAATCTCGGCACAGTTGACCGGGCGCGTTTTGTCCAAGCCCACTTAGCCGCAAATTTAGCTAGTCTAGCCGCCCCAATGGCTGTCTAATATATCCAGGCGAAGCATTGAACCTTGACAAGGGCCTCGTTGTTTGTACGTAATTGATTTTGCAGTCCATTGGCCACTCGCCTGGGCCGTGCACGGCCATTAGCGAACGCGCAGCTATTACTACCGTTAGTCCGGGCGGAACTGGAATCAAAAGGTCGAGGATGCGTCCCATCCGGCTCTTAACGACGGCCATTATGCGAGGCTAGAATAAAATTCGTCTGCGCCGTCTTGTGCTGCGTCTCTTGACGCAATTAGCGGCGCTTTCATTCATTCGAAAATGGCGTGAATGAGGGATTCGTGCGCAAAAAGTCCATGCATTTTTAGTCTCCTTGCCGACCGAACGAACATGTGCTGCTGCTGCTGCCGGGCCAAAGCGACGACGGCCGTTTTTGCTTGGCGCCGCCGATTCCCTCGAGAATAGGTGCGCTTATTGTTTTCTGACTCACTGCTGACGTGCAATCTCTTTAGTCTTTGTCACGTGACGTCAAGCCTTGAAGCTAAGTCGATAATGGCTTTTGCAACTGGCGCGTCTGCTCTAATCAAATCAGAATCACCCGTTTTCCCGCAGCTTAGCTGAGTCTGTTATTGTTTAGCTGGAATGACTAGTAGTAGTTCGGTCTAATGTACATGTTCAATCTCGGTTCCTTTTTCCTAATATAACTTTTCCGACCTGCAGGCTGTTGAAAGAATCTGGGTGGGTAAAAAAATTCGAAGAAGGATGTTGGTTAGGTCGCTGTCCAACCAGGGCGAGAAATATTTTGAAAAATTATCTTTCAAAAACTCATTCAGAAAGCATTCTGAGGTTAAAACTAACAGTTTTAATACATGACGATTTATCTCTTTTGGCAGGCTACTTTTAGGAACATTGAAGGACACTTCTACACATAATTTGTTTGATTTATTTGTATAATAATAATATTGTCCAAAAATTTTATTCCACATGGATTTTGCTCTTTCTCGTAGATGCAGTACGTACAAAGCATTATCCTTTTTGGACTCACTCTAGTCTGTTTTGGATAAACAAACACCCACAAAAGAAGTACTAATTTTAGGGAAAAAAATTGTTCACCGTGTTCGTTCATGTTGTTTTGCTGATTACGAGTATGTTCGTTCGGCTCTATTCAGTTCTTTCTGAGTTTCAGGTCAACAAAAGGTCTATTGTTCGCTTAAACAGATGATTTATGTTTTAGCAGTTTTCTACGGTATTCGAGCGATTCTAAAACCAAAGGGTTGACCGATAGATGGAAAAGTTCATTAAAACCCAGCGCCATTTAAGTTTAGGTTTTACTTCCGCCAGTATGATTGATTGATAGCATCGCGTATCAAAATGTTTGAGTGTTGCCATAAAAAAGTTCAGTTAGCTCTCCCCCGAGTGGTGGCGTTATTTTTTGACATCCGGCAGTCAGGGCAGCGGTAAATTGACAGTTGGCGGGCTTATTTTGAAAGTGCGCCAAAAGGGCACGCTCGGCCAGGCCCACCTGTCGTCTGTTGCGGCCGAAAGGTTTCTTCTTGTTTAGACTGGCGGTGGCCGTCGCTCAAACAGCTGTTGTTGGGTTGCGCGGCGCTTTGTAAATGACGCCCGATTGCCATGGACAAAGAGCTGCACTTATCGACTGAGGACTACGAGAAAAAACTGAAACGATTTGAGTCTTTGTGCAGCCAGAAGGACCACATGATACAGAGTCTCCAGAGGAATCTCGAAGAGCAGGTACTGTACTTTCCCTTTTCTACAGTAACACAAACTTCTGAGGCGTTCAGGTCAACATCATTACTCCTGCTTTACACCGTTTCCCTCTATCGGTTACTGTAGATTCTCACAAGTTTGAGTGCGAAAGGCTACTGTACTAGAAAATCAATGTGCATACATACAGTATGTTAGTATAATGTATGCGTGACAGATGGTGGTAGTATGGGAGACAGAGGGTTTGGAATAAATTCAGTATGAACCAAAATAATCTTCCACCTCCTTTTTCGACATTTACTCAAACCGCGACATTCGCTCTCGGTCATTTCTTTATCGATTTGGCTCAAATTTTCAGGATTTATTAACAAGACTGTGCCTGTAGCCGAAAACAAAATCAGGGTGGCCCACGGAAGTTTTATTTTTTTAGTATTTCAATTCAAATATAATGACTTTGAAGCTTGTAGGAATGATTGGCATTGACATTGGCCATAAAACACTGAGTGGGCACCCCTGTAGCTCAAAAGGCACTAAAATTGGAGAATTCATAAAACATCATCGAAAATTCCTTAGTGAAGAAAGAAATATGTACTTTCCGGTAGTGTTGTTAAGCTCTCTTTTTTTAAAAAAAAAAGCTTTTTTTGAAGGCCCATTTCGAAAATTTTTTATTTTATTCACAGTATGGAAATTTTGGGGGAAAATCGCTGAATTTAGCCTCAGATATACATTATAAGTGCAGTTCTATAAATTTCTTGCCTATTCTAAGCATAAAAATAGGTTTTGAAGGGCAGCAGCCACTCTGTGAGCAATGCTGCAGGTAGAATATCGACTCTCAGGCTGTAACACTATGTTTGAACCAAAGTATCAGCTTTTGCATTTAAAGTTGCTTCTGATGCATCCTTGCATCTCCTACAAGCTATATTTCATGCTATGAAAAAATTTTGAAACAAAAATTTCGAAATGAAAAATTTTCATAAAAAAAGCTTTTTTTTGGCTTTCAAAAAAAATTTTTTTTTACAACTCTACTTTCCGGAATCAAAGCACTGATTCAGAATCAGCTGTTAAAGAACAGGTGAAGGTAGGAAAAAATCGGTCAAAAATAAGAAAAGCTTATTTACTAAAACTGATAATTTTATGCTCACTCAAAGCGCTTTTGAAATGCGTTTTTGAAGACTAATTTTAAGGCTTCTTCAAACTACCAAAACTGTTAGTTTCCGTTAATTCGGTCCTCAAACTATGTTGTAAATCCGTTTTCGAAGGCTAATCTAAAAAAATTGCTGTGCAAAATTTTAAACAGCTTTGCAAAATCCTGGGTTTCATGCCCTCCTAGCAGCGTGACTGACATTTATGCTAGTGGGATCACACGTGTGGTTAGACTCATGTAAACGAGAGATGTTTGCCAATTTAAACTAGTCCCAATAAGATTAGTAGAGTAAGGGCAGTGGAGAGAGAGAGAGGGTTTCCTGCTATTAAAGAGGTCAGTGGGTCTGGCGCAGGAGGAAGCCGACCGAACTGGGAAGAAAGGCGGTTAGTGGTTGCAAACAGCGATCCGATGCTCAATTGACATTTGGCTGTTTGCACAGGGCGGCGCGACCCCGCACACCATCTTGTCGCTATCGATTGTCTGTCAGAGAGGCTTCGGCCAGATCGGAACCAGAAATAACTCACTGCCCCGCCTGCCTTCTTGCCTTTTCTGCTATACCCAAAAGCTCTGCTGCTTTCAGAAGCTGAAACGCAACCAAGATGCGATCGTGGTGGAGGAAAAGGCCTCCAAGATAAAACAGTGGGTCACCAGTCGTCTGAGGGAGGTAAAATTTGCATCTTTTCTGTCTGTCTGCATGCTTTCGTAATTAAGCTGACCAAGCTGGCGCGGGAGGGGGTGATTTGGTTCCAATGCATTTTGCCTTAATTGCCTGGGTGGGATTAGCTCGCCATCTGCTGGCCTGCTCGAGATTAAAATTTCGTCAGCAGCTATGGATCGGACCTAATTTGCTGTCACAAAGGCACAATTGACAACAGAAAACGCTTTGGAAGAGCTGTGCTTCAAAATTTCTGTAAATTTTAGTCCAGACTTGCTGTTTAATATTCCAATGTATACCAACACCCATAACAAAAATTTAAGTTCAAGGTATTGCAAGTAGCCCGGCAGCTTGAGCGGCGTTTTATTCTCTCATTATAATTTTCCCTATCAACTTCCTTAAATGGACAAAAATGGAAGTTTTGCAGTAATTATGTAAATTAGGGTTTGTGTAGAGATGTGATTATATACGTACATGTCATACTTCTAATTTCAAAATAGGTTCGTTGAATTTGAAAATTGTTTTCCTTACTGCTACAATGTCTGAATGGCATTCATTGTATGAATGGCTCATTCGGCAAATCAGTGCGGTAAATTAGACCTAATTTAGAAGTCATCTAAGACTAATAAAAGTGTAAACTTAGATAATAGGTGACACGAGAATTGAAACAAATATGGACAGCATGGGCCGGAAAATATTTGGAATGGGTGTGAGTTGCCACAGAGGAATAGGCGGATTTTGCCAAAAAAAGTTGAAAATCGTTGTATTGTAAATTGGCGATTTTCCTGTAAACTCACCAAGGTCTCCCACGAAAAGGGGCGAAGGGAGAGAGGGCTGGGCCCGCGAGGGGGATAAGTAAACCCCAGACTCCTGGCCCTTGAATGAGCTACAGTACTTAATTTGCCTGTTTATTCTGTCTAAAACCGAGGCTTAGTGTTATTGATGAACAAATAATATTACACTAAGTCAATATTATGTTTGTATACATTAGTAGTTGTAATGTGGCTTTAGACTTTAATCGGTGCATTCTGTATAATCTGCTCCACTTCAGCGCAGTGCTAATTTACATAAAGCAACCACTCCTAGTGTCAGGCTGGAAGCTGGCTGGCAGTAAGCCCAGTAAATCTTTGTTGGAGTGCAATTTGTTGCGAGGGGCGTCTGGTAATCCCTCGAGAAAGCATTAGCGAGCCCATAAACATTTTCAGCTGTTTATCTATCGGTAGCGGCCGGGCGCCGTAATTTGGGGTCTGCGCCGCAAAATCGAACTGGCATCATCATCATAATCATCTTTGAAATAGGATCTAAGAATTCCGTCCGGTCCGGGGCGGCGTTTATTTGGCTGACCGGTGTCCACTCAACTATGGCTTATCATCTAGGCCAATCGCGCTGCAAAAGCTCGTAAAACGGTCGTTCTCGCCCGCTCCCCAGTCAGTTTCGCCTGGCTGGTTGACCATCGATTTAGAAGAAGAAAAGTACTTGCAAAAATCGACCGACCGGGGATGACTAATTTTTCCGCCCACCCACCGAATTAGATTGAACTTTGACTCAGCTGCTTTTTAGCTGGAGCAGCAGAACGAGCGACTGCGTTGCCAGAACCTCAAGTGTACGCGGCAGCTGCAGGTGCTGAAGACCTGCGCCGAGAATACGGCCTATTGGCGAAATTCGCTGCTCTCTAATAGCGTGTCGGTAGGTTTTAGAGTGTCGGCAAAAACCGCCTAAACCATGTGTCTAATCGGTCGGTCGGGCGCTGCGAGGCCAGACAGACAGACAGCCGATTATGTTACACATGTAGCTTGCCTTTTAAGGGCGCTCTACCCATGACCGACGACAGCGGCAACGGCAGCGACGTCCAGCCGGACTGTCCGCTTCTCGAATGGCCACACGTCTACGACCAGTCTCAGCAGATTCTCTGCTGCTCCACTAATTCCATCCGATTGCCGGCCGCCCTCTGCGAGCGCAACAAAGAAAACCTGAAACAAACCTGCTCCAACCCCTCCTCGCCCCGTGTAGCCCGTCACAACCCCGCACTCAACAACGTTCAGATGGTCGGTCTGCAACGGACCCACTCCCTGCCCAGAGACAGTGTGCGCGGCTACACCCAAGCCAATGGCTACCAGTCCGGCAGTCTGCCCAGGCCGGCCGGGAAGCCGGTGCCAATGCCTAGAAACAAGTCCAGAAACGAACCTAAAGCTTATTTGATCTCCGAAGACTTGCTCTCGATCGAACGCGACAGTTTGGAAGTTAATTCGGGAGACCACTCGGCCGTGGAGATTAGGGAATCGCTCTGCAACTTGGCTAGGACCGACAGTCGCAGTCGCGACTACGTCAATGTGGCCGAAATGGCACGGTTTGCCGTCCTGGCTGGTAATGGAGAGACTGCGCCTGCTCCTCCCGCCCATAAAAGGAAACCTAGCTGGGTGAGGCTTGGCTGTATTTGGAGCGGTAGTAAGGTTTCAAGTTTGTTTCTTATTAGAGCTCTTACTTTTATTATTGATGAACTCAGCCGTCACTGCATTTTGTTTCCGCAACTCCTTTTACCCAAACCTACAGTCTTGCTTTTACGAACTATGGCAAACGGTTTGTGAGGTTTCAGTTATACAGTATGGCCCAAAAATTTGCTACCCCTTTTTCGAACTTTACTCAAACGATTCGTTCTCGATCAGTTCTTATTGATTTGTCTGAATTTTTCAGGGTTTATTACCCTGACAACGGGTTACATATTGTGCAAGATTGGTGCCAAAATTCTAACCCGTCCTTATGACCCGCAGAAAACGAAGTATCAAGTGGTCGACGGAAATTCTAATTTGTTCGGCAATTCAACGAGTATGGGTCTGAAACTTGTAGGAACGGGTGGTATTATTATTGGACACAACATACTGACTGGGCAGCCCTTTAGCTCAAACGGCACCAAAATTGATGAATTTCAAAACATGACAAAATGTGACTTTTCTTCGTAAAACCGGTGAAATGACGATTCAAAAGATTTCCGATATTCTAAAAACACTGTGGAGAAGGTTTCCATGAGGTGGAACAGAGTTTAAATATCAGGTTCATTCATTTTTCGAACTTCCTGCTGCGATCTGTGTTGGTTAACAACTGATTCAGTGCTTTGATTCCATAAGGTACAAATTCCTTAACTATGGAATTTTTGATCATGTATTTGAAATTCTCCAATTTTAGTGCCCTTTGAGCTACAGGGCTGACCACTCAGTATGTTATGGCCAATGGTAACATCAATCATTCCTGCAAGTTTAAGACCCATACTCTTTGAATTGCTGAAAAAATTAGAATTTCCGTGGACCACCCTAATTCTTTGTTTTCAGGTCATGAAACCAGCACGAGCCATTTTTTTTAGCATCAAACTTGCACAATATCTACCCAGTTATGTTGTTAATTAATGCGGAAAATATGAGCCAAATCGCTAGAGAATTGACCGAGACGGAATCGCTCGAGTAAAGTTCGAAAATGGGGGTGGACATTTTTTGGCCCATACTGTGATTCTTGTATGATTTCTGGGGAGATGAAATCGCTTATATATCTAGACTTATTGGTTGGTACTTTCACTATAGTACATCAGTGCCATTTCAGGAGGAACGGCTACACGCTCTAGCCCAACAGTGCCTCGGTTCAATTCCGGAAGATCCGAAACAAAGAGAATCGTTTTCGACCGGTAATTCTGCCTTTTACAGTAAGAGATTTCTTGTCGAGTACATACGTACATATGGTACAATTGTATATACGTTCTATGTTAAAGTACCAAAACCATGTGCATCAGCCAGTGGCGTACCCAGGATTTCGCAAACGGGATGTAAAATTTAGAAGTAGCCTGGTTGGGTCAGGGCGAAAAAATTTTGCAAACTTTGCCTCCAAAAATGCATTTAAAAGTTGTTCTGAATGTAAATTGATAAAATTTGACATTTTTGTTGTTTGAAAAAGCGTGACTGGGCAGAAGCAGGGCGAAAAATTTTCGAGAAAGTTAGCCTTCAAACATTTACAGCGCATTCTAGGCATAAAATAGGCAGGTGCAGGCCATAATTCGTTTTTCTTATATTTGCCTAATTTTTTCTTCTTATGTACCTCCACCACAAAGGGGGTGTTCCCACCCTCCCGTGGGCACGCTATGGCACTATCGACTGGTTTTATGCCTAAATGTTCCATACTGTATGTATACGACCCCTCACCATCCACACATAAGTCCATAACTGTTTAGGTTTGTTGATTGCAGAAAGAGTACATACTTGTATACATACATACGTACAGTACGTACATACTTGTCTACAAGTCTCATGTTAATTTAAGCTAAAGCCACTGGAGTGTATACTACAATGCTATAAAAACTTTCTAGGCCCTCCAAGTTCGCGATACACTTCGAACGATGTGAGAAACTCAAGTCGGACCACCAGTTCGGGAAGTCACAAGTTTAAGGAAGAGGCCAGTGCCAGTGACATCCAACTACCCGTCTTCACCACCAGACATGGGGTTTGTGTTCAGATAGATATTTTAGAGAATTTTAGACTAAAACGGATTTTTTAGAAATTGTCCAAAGCAAAACTGAACTCCAGCAGCAGCGGCGGCAGCTGTGTATCACCTCAGCCGAAATTTCCCTCCTCTTCAAAGTGTAGCGAACCTTCGAGCACCGATTTGGACCCCGACATTTCGCCGCAACCGAACACCATCGGTTCCAGCGGTCCCGATTTCCGCAGCTCTGGAAGTTCGTTCAAAAATCGCCTGGACTTCGTAGATCCATTGAGCGCTAGGAGTGCTCAGACCTATGAAGAGTCAAGTTCAGACGATGGGGACTATGCAGTGCCGCCAGATGCCTTTGAGGAGTACACTCAAGTGGGCATCATAGAGCAGCAGGACGAGAATGGCATGCAGATTTCGGTGATCGCTCAACCGGTGGAGGTGGGACTGGCTTTGTTTCGTTAGTTCTGTCTTGTTGGAAGAGTTATTTCTAGATTGAGAAAAGTGGTTACCTAATCAGTAGCAGTGATAGTCGAATCAAGTCGCTGAAACGCAGGTGGTGTGTACTGAAGAATGGGGAGTTTATGCTCTTCAAGTCACAGGTATTTGCACAAAAGGGCCTTTATTGAAGGTCTCAAGAACCTGATTCTCCGAAATGCAAAGAACAAACCTATTTTGAAGGATCTTTTAATGAGTTAAGAAACAAAATAACCAAATAAAAACAGGAAAAGCTATGTCATGTCAGTGTGTTTCTTTTACGCTCTAAACCCATATTGTGTTCTGATTGAAGCTGAGCTGGTCTAAGAAACATTTTCAGAAAGATCAGTCAAAATCGCCGGACCACCCTCTAGTCAGAATATCGCTAGAAGATGTTACTTCTGTTTCTGCAGTCGATGGGAAAGCAGGATTCGGCGTTCAACTGATCACCTTGAACACCAAGTACCGGTTCACCGCTGAAAACAGAACCACTACCGAAGATTGGACCAGTGGTACATATGAATGAATAAATCATCATCAGAGTACTGTCGACTTCAAACAACCCTATTTCAGTATTCAATGAAGCCTTAAAAACGCAACCATGCGGTCAGTTAGACAACGGTGACCTGGCTAACGCCACTGTGAAAGGCTGGTTAACCAAGGTGACTGAAAATTCATTGCCGTGTTGAATATTGCACTGATTTTTTTCCATTTGCAGGTAAAGTACGGTCATTCGGAAGAAGTGCTACGCCGTTTTGATTGGAGCCAAGCTTCCGTTCTTCAAGGCCGCTTTAGCCAAGGTAGATTTTGATAGGATCTTCATGGGCAAAAAACGCGCCCCTCTTTTTCTCTCGTTTGATGGATGGCCAACTCCTGCAGCTTAGTAGAAACGGATGGGCAAAAATGTTAGGGGTTTGCTTTATAGGTGGTGTCTAGCCAGGTCGATGTGAGGGGAGCTCAAGTACAGGAGGTTGTTCGTTCCTCAGATGAGTCGGGCAGCGATGATGGACTGACCAACACTGCGGTAGAAGGAAGTGAACACAGTCTTACTGTGCAATTGCCACAACAGGATCCCTTGTACCTGATGTTCACTACTAAAGAGTTAAAGGTATGCAGGGAGACTGCATGAGATCTAGGGTGGGTACCTTACCTAATGAACACAATGTCCTAAAAATCTGGCCAGTATAGTAATTTGAATCTGCAGAGTTAGCAGCAAAGTTCATTGTTTATGGAGTTAAAGCGTATCCTATCATGTGAGATGACGAAAGTGAAATGGGTTTCAATTTGTGCGATTCCTGACAAAATATATTTTCAGGAGCGCTGGCTGTATCACTTAAAGTTGGCCAGTAAGGACGGCGAACTGTACGGCAGTCCATTTGAAGTCTTGATCCAACGTCTAATGGCCGCAGAGGGCAACCCTGGAAGCGAACTGTGGTATGACGTTCTCCTGATGACCGCCCAGGAGAACCCCAAGGACACTATGGTTACTGTGGCGATTGAATCGCTTAGAAAGCGAGCCATTAGCATTGCAAAGGTGGAGCGTGGTTCAAAAGTCAATAGACTGTTATAACAGATGACTGAATATTTCAGTCCTGCTTTCTGTTCAGCACAGTTCCCATGCTGTGTGGCGCCATCGAGTACCACGTTGATCTCGCCCAGAACATCTTGTCCCAGTCTCTCGAAGACCAGTTGCTAGGCAACGAGTTGGTGTGTCAGCTGATCAAGCTTACCAACGGCTCGATTCGGTCGGCTGTGCAGGCCTGGAAACTAATGGCTCTCACTGTTTCTGGTATCACTCCCAATCAGTACCCGGTGCTGTGGCTACTGAGAAAACATTTGCACCGATGGACCTGTTTGGGGTTAGTGCAACAATTTGCAGTTACTTTTGTGCAAGATCGGTTTGCAGAGGAGACGAGAGTTGCTTGGCACAGTATTGTCTGAATGCGTTGGAACGCCGTGTGCAGCAAGGCGGTCGCAAGGAACGACCCAGTAAGCTGGAGACCGTTTCTCTGCTAACTCGCAACCCGAACTCGCATAAGAAGCCTCACAGCATCGCTATTCTGACTCCTGATGCCAAGTATCAGGTGAGTTGCTGGACTGAGTCTTTAAGGTGTATATAGTCTTGTCTTCAAAGTCTACTGCAATTTGGTAGCAGTTTTGCAACCTGTAATGTGTGACTAGTCTGAATTTTCAGGTAGTAACTTTTGACGGCAGTACAACTGTGAGTGAGTGTTTGAATGGTTTGTGTGGTGAATGCAGACTAAGAGAACCAATGGTGTCTGGTTATGCTTTGTATTCTGATGACCCAACTGAGATCGCTAATGAACACACCAGCTATTGGATTGTGTTGAATAACAAAGACAAGGTATGACTTAACGATACCAGCAACAGAGCATTTGAAACCAGGCCTATCTACATTGGATGAAACATTACCTTCTCTTTCAGTTGTGTGACGTCATATCTCGCTGAGAACAAAAAATGAAGGAAGGAAACAAAGGCAAAGTTCCAACCGCCAAAATGATCAAGCTATCACTGCGACAGAGGTAAAGCACTCAGTCTGAATGCGTTGCCAGTGCTTGAGTGTGAAAGCTTTCAGGTACTATTGGCCATGGTTAGTGCCAGGAGCTGCAGAAGTGGAGCGTTTGTTCATGGCGTACCGTTTCGCGGCTGAAATTCGTACTGGTCGAATCCCCTTTCTTCCGAACTGGCCCAGGAATTGTGCTCTTTGCTGGCTCAGATGCATTTCGGCGATTGTCCAGCCAGCTTTTCAACTGAACACTTCGACGCCATTACCAGCAAGTTTTACCCTGAGCGTTTGCTGCAAGTGGCCTGCCGAAATACACTGAGGTACAGTAACTGCACAGAAATATGCTACTGTATCTGACGGTCTGCTTTTGTAGATGCACCATCAACGACCGCTGGAAGGGACTGACGGGTGCAAGTGCGTTTCACTGTGCCAACGTGGTGCTGTCAGTATTGGATCGTTGGTGGCTGCTGGGAGCTGAGCTTACACAGACGCATATGCGCTGGAGAAATGGAGATGCTTGCTTCATTGCTGTCAATCACCAAGGAATCCATCTGCTTCAACATGCTTCTATGGTTTGTTTTGTATCTGTGTGAACCCCATCTCAACCATGTATCTATTTTCAGGACTTGACTCTCTTCTTATCCTTTCACCACGGTTCTAAGTTTTGGCGGATACCATGACGATTTTATGCTGACTGTACAAAGAACCAACGCGGCTGGCGAAGAGCCAGCCAAGGAGCGACTGATATTCTAAATGCCCAAGAGCCATATCGTTCAGTTGACTCTATTGATTGCTGACTATATCAAGGCCAGACGTCAGATCTCCCAGACTCACACACAGAGCACTCCACGACGCAACGGCACGCCAAGACGCTACACGCCGCGCAAGTCGCCTAAAAGAAATCAGCTATGATTGTCTGTCTATCTGTTTTGTATTGTATATACTGTGCTGCCTTGCAGTTGGTCAGTTTGTTGATGAACAAACATAAAGTCTATGCTCATTTCTTACATCTACTTCCGCCTTGGTGGGCGGCGCATCGTGTCGATTGTTAAAAAGTTTAATTGTTCCGCCGACCTGACAGAAACTATTGCATCACGTAACATAACACGGGCCCAGCAGATAAATCGAATTATTCTTTATGAACGCCTACTGGAGAGAACTTGTTCTAAGATTTACTATAAAACGAGGCATGGTTCCAAAATAACTAAGTGAAAACCGACAATTTCTTTCTGCTGTTGTTTGGTTGAATTTCTGCTCTAACAATCCTCAATCACTATGAAGCTTTCTTTTGCTCTATTGCTGCTCTCTTTGACTGTGGCAGTCTTTGCTCGACCTCAGGTAACCAAGGATTTAAGTTCAGATATATGTATATACAGCATGGATGCGAAAGTGTCCACCCCTTATCGAACTTTATTGGTTTTGGGGGACTACCTTGATTCTTTATAGTTTGCTGCTCATAAAACCAAACCGAGTTAGAACTGTGTCAGGGTGTTGGGCTTAACTCTGCATTTTTTCAATATGTACGCAGTTGTCTTGTTAATTTTTGCTGAAATGTGAGCCAAATCAATAAGGAACTGACCGAGAACGAACCGTTTGAATAAAGTTCGATAAAGGGGTAACACATTTTTATCTATACTGCATTTTGTTCAGTTTAGTAATTAAAAAAATTAATCATTTTTCTTACTTCTTATCAAACCTCATAATCTCAAAAACAATTCACGTATGCAATGAGGGGTAAAAAACTAAGATACGTTGGTATTTTTCAAGGCTAAAGTATACGTTATTTATCAGAAACAATGTGACAGACAAAATTTGAAAAACTAAAACTTTTCGAACCGTTTGTAAGTAAAAGAGACAGTACAGCAAGAATAAAACAATCAATAAATAAAAATGCATTTCATTACTACAAACAATTAATCTCAATCTCAAATCATCAAAACAATTTATCAACTAGCCAAACAAGATAAATGATAATTTATGTTTTATTCATTGTATATCACTTGGTAGAGACGAAGAGGAGGACGTGATGAAGGAGACGAGTTAGCAGCATCAGAAGGCCAAGAACAGACATGACCGGTTTGTTGGAAGACCAACGAGGGGGACTATGGTGCCAGAGGAGTAGAATTTAGCGGCACAAGTTCAGATGATCTTGACAGTCAAGGGACGAAGAATTTCGGATTGGATGAGGTAAAATAACACGGTAGTGCTGGATTTGAAGAGTCTGAAGGCTCAAGAAGTGGTGAAGGTAGAAGCAGAGGTCAAGGAGGGCAGTCTAAAAGAGGCAGAGGAGGACAAGGCGAACGTCTTAGAGGAAGAGGTAGTCAAGGTGGAGGATCAAGAGGCAGGAGAGAGATGTATGGTGGAAGACTCAACAGGTGGACTAGAGGCCCCAGAGATGAGAGGGGACAAGGTGGAAGTTCAAGAGGGGGATGGCAAGGTGCAGGTTCTAGAGGAAGAGGAGGAGATGGTGGTGGACCCAGCGGTGGATTAGGTCGCCCAAGTGGAAGAGAAGGAAGAGGACAAGGGGGTGTTCAAGAGGTGGATTGGGAGGTGGAGACCTGAGAGGGGACTGGACAAGGTGGAGGTTCTAGAGGAAGAGGAGGAGGGTATGGACCCAGAGGTGGATTAGGTCGCCCAAGTGGAAGGGAAGGAAGAGGAAAGGTGGGTTCAAGAGGTGATTGGGGAGTTGGAGACCCAAGAAGGGATTGGGACAAGGTGGAGGTTTTAGAGGAAGGAGGAGGAGATGGTGGTGGACCTGGTAGCTGGATTAGGCTGCTCATGGAAGAGAAGGAAGAGGACAAGGTGGAAGTTCAAGAGGTGGATTGGGAGCTAGAGGACCCAAGAAGGGGACTGGGACAAGGGTGGAGGTTCTAGAGGAAGAGGAGGAGATGGTGGTGGACCCAGAGGTGGATTAGGTCGCCCAAGTGGAAGAGAAGGAAGAGGACAAGGTGGAAGTTCAAGAGGTGGATTGG